>CM014099.1:14620750-14667937 GCA_004119915.2 Collichthys lucidus | reverse complement strand
CAAATACACCCAGTGGGATTGTATCCATTCGGCCTGGTAAAATCCAACTCCTTCTCCACAAAGGAGGGATTGTAATTGCATAGATTACGGGGATGGGGGGGTGTTCTATTGAGCCTTTATCAACAAGGTTACATGGTACTCAAACGTAACAAGAGAGGAACTCAGGAATAAATCCTTAATAGCAGATGATTCTAAAAAAGGATTTAGGGTTAAACGGTAGCTTTTGCTGTACTGGTCTTGAGTCAGGCAATTTATTTACACATCTCTTTACCCTCTAATGCCCTCACACTCCGCATGGAGGTTGGATTAAACCTCTTCTGAATAAAATAGCCTATTGTTGGGAATTAAATGTAATGAATTGTATGACCTCACTGGTTGGCGACGCCGCTAGCAGTCTGTTTTTGCATGCGAGCACACGCAGCACTGAAATTTACGAAGGTGTAGATTTAATGGCATATTCACGATCGAGGTTATGAAGCATGTGTGTGGCACACATGATTCATACCAGAGGTCTCGCACCCGCGCAGCGCTTATAAATCTGCTTCTCACTTTGGCCACACTTGTCTTTTTCACAGCTACTCTATATCCTAAACGGCCATGGAAGCGTAACATGGCACTGCTTGTTTCTCTCCAGCTAACCCCCTCGAGATTTTAGACACGGGCTCGTTTTACGCGTGACGACGCCTCAGTGACCGTGGCCACTTTTTCCTCAGTCGCCTCTGCCCCCCCTTTCAAAAGTTCCAGAGATATCCCGAGGCCTCGGCCTCGCCCGGTTTAGCTTTGATTTCCTCTCGTGCTTTAAGTCGAGATAAATTTATTCAAGTGTTACCCGGGACAATCAGAGCCATGTGTGTTTGTGAGGATGTGGTCTAGAGAAAGGGGTTATGTGGGATTTGGACTTGGAGCGCTCACTTGGGGTAAAGTCAGATACTGTAACACCGGGGTGTAAAGTGAATGGCTGTTGTTACTGAGCCGTGACTGGAGAATATCATGGGGGATTGATTTCAGAGGTGTAAAATTAGGAGAGGATTGTCGTTGGGGCAGAGGTTGAATCGTAAAAAAAAATTACATTTCTGTTAAGGGTCGTGTGTGATCCAAGTGTGCATGAACAAATGTGCTACATACTGTACAGTGTTGTTTCTGTGCTTTATTCATTCCCTTTCTTTTCCTCCTTAGACCCCAGGTTCATAGGTGTAAACCTGATCCCAGAAAGCGACAACCCCGAAGACGACAAGATCTTCCTGTTTTTCAAGGAGAACGCCATGGACGGAGAACACACTGGCAAGGCTACCATCGCCAGGATAGGACAACTGTGTAAGGTAACAACACACGCAAACAAAATCCAACAACACGCTCCTAAAATCCATCTCTTACACCTCACACAAAATATCTACGTGATTGTGTCAGAGTTTACGGAAACACATTGAGGTTTTGTGTGTTTCTCTAACACAGAATGACATGGGAGGTCACAGGAGTCTAGTGAACAAGTGGACCACTTTCCTCAAGGCCCGGCTAATGTGTTCAGTGCCTGGGGTCAACGGCATTGATACACATTTCGATGAGCTACGTGAGTGTGTTTTTTTTTAATTATTTGTGCGTGAAGAAACAGACCTCACACACCTCGCCGATCTCACCTTCACCCGTTCTCGCTTTCTATTTGCAGAGGACGTGTTTCTCATGAGCTCCAAGGACCCAAAGAATCCAGTTATCTACGCCGTATTCACCACATCCAGGTATACGCCCATTCAGATCTTTTCACGATGACCTCCAAAATGTGTTGGCAGGAGCCGAAATTCTCAAATAGCTCGACAGACGCCGGTAGTATCATGTTTGTTTTGTTGATTTGTTGCTAGGGGACGAGGAGGAGCTGATAGATATTCAGCGAGCGACCGTCCTGGACAAGCTATTTCCTCTGTATTTGAAAAACAACACACGCTTCAGATTTCCGTTCAAGAATTTTTTCTTTTTCACATCCTTTATTCCCTTTATCTGTAATTTCCTAACCTCTTTAAATGACACGGGCAGGATGCAACCGGCTGAGCGTGCCCCCGTCAAATTCCCAGACAGCGCTCTCTCCGTCCCGTAATCCACTTACAGGTGTCTTATGGTTGCTTTCCCCTTCGCACGGCTCCACTCCTGATGCCTCAGATTGGAGATTGCTTTTAGCCGATTTCCCCCCATTCCCCTGCTACCTGTCCCCCCTTTTTTTCCATTGAAACCTTGGCAAAGCCTCGTAGGGAAATCAGATTATGGAGCAGGAGGGAGCGAGAGAAACACGATATTCACTCAGCAGGAACGCACGTCTCTCCCCTGGCCGCCGCCCCGGCCTTGAATGGGTTTTTTTTTCCAGAGGCCGGGTGTGGTTCTATTGAAGCATGAGGTGAAGGCATGGGGCGAAGCTAGATAAGTGAGTTGAAATGGCACAGATGGTGGCACTTATCATGATGATGACGAATTTGCATTTTTGGAAAGAGGAGGAGGAGGAGGAGGAGGGGGGCATTTTGTGTCCAGTAGTGCCTCTGACTCGCTTTTGAAAGGAGGACAAACACTTCACCATCAATCACTGCTAATGATAAGACAGGCTGAATAGAACGGCGGCACAAGCTAACGCGTACTGACAGGCGCCTTGCATCGCCGGGGCCGTATGGCTTTTCTCAGCTTTCTGGAATGTATTCAAAGCAAGAGGTCGCCGCGCGGCGGCGGTTGGCGTACACCTACACATGTGCTCACGCACGCACACACACACATGCACGCTTTAAAATTCAATTATGGGGCATTGAGGAATTAGAGTGGTTTAATTGGTTTTCTAAGTGGCCGGTTTTCAGAGATGAATAGAGCAGAGATACAGAGGGAGCGGCTTTTAATATCACTGCTTAATGAGGCACAAGGAAGATTCCACTGACAGATCAATGTTTGATTGAGGCCCTGTTTTGTTTGTGTGTGCATTTTTGTGGGGTCGACCGAATTTGTGCGTCTCTCAAACTGTGTGTATCTGCACATACACACGTTCGCCCTTCTTCTCAAAGCTAGATATTGGGAGTGTCTTTTTTTTTCTCCCCCTGCCCCTGGAGTTAATTGAATTTCTCCGTAATTAACATTTTCAAATGCTAATCCATTCATCTTCTGCGCTTTGGTGAGTACCGTCGGCTGCGTGTATGCCAGCCACATCCCTAATTAGTCTGATACAATTTCCCCCATCGCAGTCAGCAAGACAAAAGACGTCCCCCCGGTTTTATTGAAGCGTTCAGGTTCCTGCGAATGCAAAGAGACTCGCGGTGCCATCTGTAAAAAAAGTGACAAAAGCTGACAAATGAGCGTCTAACCTGCAAGAAAATGAGGAGCAATCTATAAAAATTGTGAAACATATCCCTCTTTCATGCAGTCAGAGGTTAATGGACTTGATGGTGCTCTGAGGTTTAAGCAGCCGGCTTTGCTTTGTCACAGTCTTCACATGAATATTATAATAACTCTGGAATATATATAGCATGGAATATTCCTACGAAACTCCCAAATTCTCCACTTTAATGAGTCACCGCTCGAATTGCTGTCTTCTGGATGACCTGGGAATAGAGCATGAATTGAAACAAAATACACATCATTTCTCCTCTTTTTTTAATTCCTTTTTTTAACATGATTGATTGACCTTGCCTGCTTTGGACTTCGTCTGGCTAGAGAAAGCAAAAATCCACCCATCTGGCTCGAGCGAGCGAGCACTCGCATTGGAGGGTTTTTTAAATATGCTCTGAACCAGGTCTCCCGTTTTCTTGGTGGAGTGCCCAAATTCCTGTCTGTTCTCAAGAGGCTGGAAGCAATCAGAGTGAAGTTCCAATCTGTCATTCCTGTACTTAGGTAATGACAACCTTGCTCCCCGACCGTCTTTGTGCGATGAAGGGTCATTTTGTTGTCTTTCTTCAGTATTTCACAAGCTCCTAATCCCTGTCTCGTGACCAATTGTTTATAAATCCCTTTTGTTGCTGTCTGTCATCTTCCTTCATTCCTCTGCCTCTCCCCCTCTTCATCCTTAAACTCTTTTCTCTCCATGCCTCTCACCCCTTTCCTCTTTCTCTTTCTCCACAGTAACATCTTAAAAGGCTCGGCAGTGTGCATGTACAACATGGCAGACATCAGGAGGGTTTTCCTCGGGCCCTATGCCCACAGAGATGGACCCAACTACCAATGGGTGCCTTTCCAAGGAGGGTTCCCTACCCCCGCCCTGGCACCGTGAGTCTCCACAGATACACAAGATTAATCATACGCTGGCAATTATCTAAATCTTACCTGCCTGCTGTGTGGTTTTGGTTCTCAGTGCCCCAGTAAGACATTCGGAGGATTGACTCCACCAAGGACCTCCCAGATGATGTCATCACCTTCGCCAGGGGTCACCCAGCCATGTACAACCCGGTGCACCCGATAGGCGGGCGTCCCATCATGGTGCGGACGGACGTGGACTACCAGTTCTCCCAGCTGGTGGTGGACAGAGTGGAGGCGGAGGACGGCAGTATGACGTCATGTTTATCGGGACAGGTACGCAATTTTACAGTTTGTCATTTGTGCTTGACGTGTGTTTTTAACGCTGATTCAGGCTGATGATATAAATAATCTCTAATAATATCTGCATATATAATCTGTATATCCACAATCTTTCAGACATGGGCACAGTGCTGAAGGTGGTGACGATCCCCAGAGAGAGCTGGCATGACCTGGAAGAGGTGGTGCTGGAAGAGATGACAGTCTTCAGGGTATGACATTGAAACATTGAGTGTTACAACAATGCCAGATGTGGTAGACGTGGTATTAAAGTCAGCTGTGCTGTATTTGTTTTGTGCAGGAGCCTACTCCCATTACGCGATGGAGCTGTCCACCAAGCAGGTAAAGACTCGTCCTCACACGTAATCATTTAACAGAAAGTTGTCGACAGGGCTACAAGTTCAAGCAAACATAAAGTGAGAACCTTTGGGCCTTTAAGCAAACACTGATATATAAAAAAACCCCAAATATATCTGTTGAGAACCACCTTCTTTACTAGAAGATTCCCAACTGGGCCACGCATAGGAACATAAAGTTTTTACGTCCTCCCTCTTTCTTTGACTCCCACAGCAACAGCTGTACCTTGGCTCGGCCCTCGGTGTATCGCAGATGTCTTTACACCGGTGCGAGGTGTATGGGAAAGCTTGCGCTGAGTGCTGCCTGGCCAGAGACCCTTATTGCGCCTGGGACGGCACAGAGTGCTCCAGATACTTCCTACGGCCAAGAGGTAGGGAGAGCGCGCACACCAAACAAATCTCTGACCTTTATTTATCCTCGGAGGGGTTGCTGAGCATTGTACGCTTCCTTTCAGCAACATCCTGCCTTTGTTTCTAATGCCGTCACATGCAGTCACACCTGGGAGTTATCAGTACACCTGCAGTTCGCTGTTGCAATTGGCTTTTTAAACGCTTTGCTCAAGGGCATCTCAATGCACAACTTTGTTTCTCCGACCTCAGACCTCCACTGGCTTATTAGCGAGCGCCGTGAATCCAAAGGAATGAACACAGATACGCGGTACAAGCCAAAACATCCAAACATGGAAGTAATCTGGAGTCGGAATATTACACAGGCGCAAAACACAGTCATTAAATCCACGTACACACACACGGCTCATTCCAAGAGCTACAATCCAGCAACCTGGGTTATAACTCCTGCCAGTAACAGTTGTTCTGAGCTGTGATCCCGTCACACTTCAGCCAAGATGCACACACACACACACACACACACGTGAATATACATCTACACAAGCACCCACACTCTAAATTACAGCCAACAGGAGCTGTCTGACCGCCTCACCCTCCAGTCTGGAGGTATGAACATACACACCCTCAAATTACCCTCTGCTGTATCCAGCGGGATTAGGCTGACCACTACAGCCCTCACACACACACACACATACACAAACTGCTGCATCTCATTCATCCAGAACTTCTCACACCAGCAGAAGTAGGCCAGTGGGTATACTCCAGCGTGGCAGGGTTACAGACGAAGGTGGCACACCCCGCGGTTAAGGCCAGGACCGGCTCCTCTCGGCTCTCCTCGGCACTGCAAATATTTTCCCTCCCCAGAATGAGAACCAGACTCCCGGCCCCGCACGTGCTCAGACGGCCAAAAAGACAGGAATGTTTACCCAGAAAACGTACAGAGGAAGGTCATGTGTGAGAAAGAGACAGGAAAATCCAAGTGACCAAATCTGACACACAGGAGTAAGGGAAGGCGATGCAAAATTCATGCGCACATACCGGCCGCTTCACTCCATCTGCTTCCTTTTTACCTCTTTGTTCCTCTACCTACTTTATTCTCCTTCTTTCCAACCCTCACCTTTGGCTTACCCCACTCTCTCTCCTTCCCGCTTTGATTTTTACAGCGCCCGTCAGAGACTTTAAACACGACCATGACAACTAGGATCAGGGAGACACGTTCACAGTTAGTCAGTAAAGCCCGGCTATGAAAACGCCACACCATGGCAGTAAAAAAGCTGAATGACATAGTGGACTTTCATATGAGAGGAAAGCTTTTTACAAGGTGTTTCAAGGCGAAATAATCCTGTATGCGTTTCATAATATCGGCTCATCAGAAGGAAATGAAGCACGCCCTCTCGTTGCTCGGCAGGTTTATGTTTCATACATTCCAGGATTTAGTTTTGAAGGTTGAAGAAATGCTCTCGTCTTGAAGCTGAGTGTGGACTATGTTGTGTAACATTGCCCCCTAGTGGCTGAAATTGAACAGTACGGGGATGTGATAAGTGCATTTCTGGCCTTCTTTGCAGAACATGTGTTGCTCATCCAAGTATGTTTTCACTACCACCCATTCACCTTTCGTTTCTCTTCTCAGGCGAACCAGGCGACAGGACATCAGAAACGGAGACCCTCTCTCCCAGTGCTCAGACCTTCAGCATCATGGTACTTTAATGACTTCACACACACGCACGCTCTCTTTTCTTTTGCGACACGCTTTTATATTCATCCCTGTGCGCGTCTTGTGTGTTTTTGGTTTTGAGCAGAAGACACGGACGGCTTAGGAGGCAGCGTCGAGGACAGGAGCGTGTTGGCGTGGAGAACAGCAGCATGTTCCTGGAGTGCAGCCCCAAGTCTCAGAGAGCGCTCATTTACTGGCAGCTGCAGAAGCCGAACGATGATCGCAAGCACGAGGTGTGTGTGTGTTTACAGCTAGATGATTGTTAAACCCACACAATTTGGACCATAGCTCCAATTCCACGTTGGTTTGATTACCGCATAACAAAGCATCATCTCTCTGCCATCATGTAAGGACCTCTGACCCCTTGACTTTTAACCTCAGCGACTCTGAACGGGTGTGGATGTTTACACATTTGTCTAACCAGGTGTTCAGGGGTGTGTGGTTGTTAGGCGCTGGTGGGATGAAGAAATACAATCCGGGAAGTCTAGTCTGAGTAACAGATCCATGAGTTTTAAGGCTTATCAGCTGCAAACCACTGCACAGCAGGTTTTAATATTATGTGGAAGGGTTTTACTTCTCTGGAAAGCTATCAGGGCGTCACTGTATCTTTTATAAACATCTTATCTGATGTATTTTCTTTCCTCTGCGTTTGTCCTCACTGCTTCAAAATCAAAGTCATGTGGGTGCATTTGTCCTGAGTGAAATGCCATCCCGCCCCTGGATTTAAAGGACTGGGGCCTCAGAAACATAAATGTCTCCCTCCACTCAGAAATGTGTTTTACTTATTTCTAAAGGATAATGTACGTGGGGAGACACGAGAGAGCTGTTTTCACATTCAACAGCAATGGAAGAGAACTTCCCTGTGCTTACCTTAAATCGGAGTTTAAGACGTTTTAAGACGCCACAAACATTTTTAAAGTCTGGAGGACATCTTTTTGTGATAAATTTAACAGTTCTAGAAACTCCGGGAACACTTTATTTATATCTGTGTCTTTCTCTGTCTTTTTTCCAGATCAAGCTAGATGACGGTTGCTCCGTACAGACCAGGGCCTGCTCATACGCAGTCTGACCCAAGCCGACACGGGTATCTACCACTGCCAAGCTGTGGAACACGGCTTCATCCAGCCTCTACTGCGCCTCAACCTTCAGGTCATACCCACCCAGAAACTCGGTGACATCCTACCCGGACTTTCCAGCGCAGGTGGCGTAGGTCAGTCGGCCAAGCACACGGTGTGGTATCGAGATTTCCTGTCTCTTTGGATCACCCAGATCTCAACAGCGTGGAGGAGTTTTGCGATCGAGTCTGGAAGAAAGAGCGCAAACAGAAGAGGGTTAAAGCGCCGAGCGGAACGGCCAAGGAAAACCTGACGGCGCCGGAGGTTCTAACCCTGCATTGAGACCTAAAGCTACCAACACCCAGAAGCAGCAAGCCAGTCCACCACAGAGCAGGCCATGGCTCCAAGGTGGGGCTCCAACAGTGGAAGGACCAGCACGGGGTCAGAATACCCAGAAGGGTCAACAAAATCTGGGTTTGTTGAGTGGCCAGGCACCTAAAAACAACCAGAAGACGCAAAACGGCCAGAAGGGGCAGGCGAGCGCGGCTGGTTCTCAGGTCGTGGGGGGCTCTCGGGTGAGCCCAGCACACGACCAAGTGGAGACGGATGCAGGAAAATAAGAAGGGACGCAACAGGAGGACCCATGAGCTTCAGAGACCCCCGCGTAGCGTTTGAGAAAAAAAAGCACAGAGATGCACACATGCAAACCAGATCTACACACACAAGCACAAAAAACCCCCCACGCATCCACACATGTACACACAAGCACATTCTCTCAGACTGTGTATCCGATGTATGATTCAGTGACCTCGCCATAACAACAGCAGAACAAAAACCCCATAAAAAAAAACAACTTTTAGGTAGAAATACATGAACTGCACTGCGATAGAACAATAAAGCTCTCATGCAAAGACATACACGAACGCACATAACCTGTGAAGAGGACAAAGACGAACAGAGGACTGAGAAACTGGAATGCATACTGTAAATGTGTGACGATATGGCTGGTTGCCTGGGATACTGCCTGGCAGACACTTCAACCTCCTGTACATAAGCTACTAAAATAAGACTGGGACAAAAAATGTTTAGTGAGGTGTTTGTTGGTAAGCAGATGGACTTAATCCGCTGACCCGGACAGTTGTGGAGACATTAATAGATACACGGACATTTATGGAAGCAGCCCTGCTGCCCTCTTTTGACCTGAGCATGTGAACTGCAAGATAAATTGTACATGGAATGGATTTAAACTCTTATTTTGGAGAACTGTTTAAGGAAATTTAGTCTTTCAAGTCAAGATAGACAACAGCGCCCTCAAAGGAGAAAAAGGGAAGGGTTGCCACGTGCACAGCTCGCACCAGCGGGCCCCTCATCTCGTTCCCAAAAAAACAAACGGAAGCGTCACTACATGCAAAAAAAACTTGCAACGTCACGCCGCGGTTGAAGAGAAACGTGCTTCTTCATAACCTTCTCCTTCAACTGAGGCTGGGAAAGCATCGTGCATGTTGTTGTCAATCAATGTTTTAATAAGCTAGTTATTTTATGGAATTCTAGAGGCTTTTTTTTTTTTTTTACACCCTACTTAAAAAGAAAAAAAGTTACATTTTTATTTTATATTTCTTTTCCTTTCCAGAATAGTGCTTCTATTTTGGGGCAAAAAAACAACATAGTAGTCTCATTGTGCATTATCCCTTTTGTTCTGGAGGATTCTGTGTAAGTTATTATGTTTTTTGGGGATTTCTAGAATCTGGGCACGAATTCCAGTTGTAGGCTATGCTTAAAAACCCAGTCTGACGTAGACTGCCAGTTGTTTTGTGTACATATATACAACAAACGTAACTCTCTGTGTATATACAGTACATATACAGTACAAGAACACCACTTGATTATTATTTATTGCTCATTGTTTTGTGAAAGGGTTGCATTTTTTTTGATATTATGGTATTTTTGGCTCATCAATATATTGGAGAAACAACGGCAACAGCAACTAAGAAAACTTTTGATGGACCAACCGGCTGAAATTGCGTCATGGAATCCCTTTTTGGGGGATAAAAGGTTTAGGAACACGAGCATACCGGGGTTTGTCATTAACCAAATCCCACTAACGATAAGCACAATTTTGTCTCTTTTTTGACTTTTCATAACGGATGATTTCATTTGTTCACGTTCTCCGAATCCATCCGAACAATGTCTTTATTCATCCAGTAAGCCATTATGTGTAAGATAATTCCCCAATCTGAAAAAAAAAAACATTAGCTGTGAATCTCTGTAAGAAAATAGTGGAGAAAAATGTTAAATCTAGTCTGGAGGAGAAGACACGTTATACTGCATGTGAATGCTACCTACAGTTAAGTGCATCTTTTTTATCGTCTCTTTACGTGTTCTGTGTGAGAGGTAACGTTCCCTTAAAGCAAGGTGTGAATTACTTCTGTCCTTTTGCCAAAACAGTGATAGTAACAACTCATGATACTCTGGCCAAAGCTGTGTAAGATCCAAGCTCCTTAATCTTCGACTCAACAATGGTACCCCCCTCCTTTGTGTCCCCTGTCCCCTTAATACATGACAAGAGTAATGTGTCAATGCAATAAATTAGAGCAGATCGTGTTCTCTTCGGAAAAAAACTCCAAAGTTTGGTGTGCTTCCCTGATTCGGTCTCTCCCTCAGAGTTAGAAAAGTGAGAGAGCTGAAAGTTACCGCTTGCTGTAACACAGTTCTTTCTGGCATGCATTCAGTTGTCTAAATAAACATCTCCGTTAAAAAAAAAAGAAAAAAAAAGAAAAAAGTCTTTGTTCTCTTTTCAGTCGGGAAAACCTTCTGCACACAGTGTCCTCAGCCTCACTCCATTTCATGTGAGGAAACATAAATGGCTTCAGCTTTAACAATTTTATCTTTTCTGGTCTGATGATAAAACGCAGCTGCACATACAGGATCTTAAGGTCTGCGAGAAAACGTCTGTATTTATGGGTTGGCGGACGAACATCAGCAGATGCAAATAAATCGATCTCACGAAGGGTAATTTCACCCAAATGTAAAAACAAGTCTAATTGTCCGCAGCCATGCAGCAGCTCTCTGAGGCTGGACAACATGCTCAATATTACAATTGCAGTTGAGCAATGGGTTCACCAAATTAATTACAGTTCATCCTGAATGTGTGTAACAGACTTTCTATCCAATATCTGTGGAGACGCTTCACTAAAAGCCACAAATATCAAACATCACGGTGATGCCGGAGGATAAGTCGGGATCACTAAAGTTTGTATTCACCCTCTGGGAACCATGAACGTCTTTAAGTATCAAGTAGATGTTGAGATGGAACATGACCAAAAATTTCATTGGCAATGAAATACCTTCCAAGAAACAGTGTCCAAGTTACCCTGGATAAACCACAGAATACGCAGTCAACAGTTTTATTGTGTATTTTATATGGACAATGAAACTAGCTCCAATGGCAGCAATAATGGTGTCTGTTAAACCTTTTTCACAGCAGACATGTTGGCCTGTCACAGCAGGGGGAAAAAAACGCAAGTGTCATTTATAATCCTAGAAAAGACTGCATTCCATTTAGTTCACCTTGTTTCGGAGTCTTGGTATAGCTGG
The DNA here is from genome assembly GCA_004119915.2 of Collichthys lucidus. Classification (NCBI taxonomy): domain Eukaryota; kingdom Metazoa; phylum Chordata; class Actinopteri; family Sciaenidae; genus Collichthys; species Collichthys lucidus. The sequence goes on along the minus strand of CM014099.1, from coordinate 14,656,343 downwards.
CATGCAGGCTCACTGTCATGGCTCACTGGGAGACTTCATGGAACTGGGACCCAAAATTAGTTTCACCTGCTGCAACAAGTCAAAATGTCTGCTGTAAAGATACCTCACGGTTTAATTTTTATTTTATTTTTATATTCTGATGAAGACAGAAACAAATGAGACTAATTCTTTAACGGCTACATGCCACCAGAGGTAAGCGAAATTTAAGCACGCTTGGAGCTCTCAGCTGCCGTTACTGCTTAATTAAATCATTTTTTTTGGTCCTGCAATGACTGTTTATGGGAATAAAAATATAGTTTTTCACATGTCATGGTAAGAAAAGCACAGGTGTACTAATAACATTACATGTGGCTCTCATTACAGAGAGACAGTGAGCCAGCATGCACAACACCAGCACCCTGAAACTGAATCAGCTAAATTTAGGATAATTAATATTATTATTTAAACCTGTTTTATTTTATGTCAAAACATCTTCCATGGAGTAATAAATAAATAAAGGGGAATGTTTGTCAAAGCACCACCAGAGGTCACTGTAGTCTAACCGCCTCTGCAGCCGCCTTGTCAAAGCCCATTTGAGCCTTTTGTGTTGAGGGTTTAAGTAGAAGCTGTAACATCTTTAACATGTTTTCCACAGACGAGCCTTTCTTTCACAGTACACACAATTTACCCGTTCTCTGAAACTGTGTGTGTGTGTGTGTGTGTGCGTGCATACATAGCAGCTCAAGTGATTAGAGTGCTGCAATCATGTTCCCTGCCCTCAAGTTTCACACACGTGTTATGAACTCTTTGGTCCTGTTACCATGGCGACTGTCCTTGAACGTCCTCCTGTGTGTGTGTGTGTGTGTCTGTGTGTCTGAGTATTAAAAATACACACTTTTAGCTGTAGAAAGTTGTTGTCCTGACCATTATATCGAATGGTTTTATTACTGTGTCCTTTGCTTTATGGGAGCTTCTTCTCAAGTGCTTTCTTCTCTGCTCTCGACCACAGTCACTCCCAACATCACTTACTACAGGACACATGAACAATCATCACTCTAAACTCTAAAGGCATTATTAAAAACAGCAATGAAAAGCAAATTGTTTATAATATTAATTACAAATCAAATTTATTATTCATGTTTTTTTTTTTAGTTTTCCATCTTCCTTCCCTATTTGAAATGTATCAGCAGAATTTGAGCCAGGGAAATAAAAATGTGAGATTTTCAGAATAAAGTCGTCATAGAGAATAACATTTTAAGTCACATTTGCAGGTAACATATTAGGTTCTCTTTACTAATATTGTGACTTTTTTCTTGAATTATTACTTAATTTTAATACAATTACAGACATAACCAAACAGTAGTAGTATTGCAGCGACAAAGATGTTCTATTTGCATATGAAAAAAAATCTAGTTTTAATTCTCGGGTGCAAAACTTTGCTACATTTTTAATTGAACTGATACGAAATTAACTTTTAATCATTTTTTTTCACTTTGGTGTTATAAAACTTTTGCATTAAATTAGATTAGATGAATATTTTAAAAGCTATTCAACTGAAACTAGAAAATCCAGTTCATTCAGGGCAGCATGCAACATATGACTGGTTGAATCTTATTATAACACCATGATCAGAGGACATCAGTGCCATGTTTATATGTCACTGTTTACAGTATATCACAGTGTATGTATATGTTTGTGTGTTTGCTGGAGGGAGGAAGAGAGAAACTGATATCAAACACGTCTCCGTGTCGCCCTCAGCTAAACACACACATTATTTAAATGTGTTAGTGCAGTAGAATATATGCATGTCCCGACCTCCTCACGAATCTTGAAAGTAGGCTCTTTTCAAAGCTCTGACTCATTCCTTCATGCCCTGGAGCTAGCCCAAGGGATTGTGGGAAATCAAGTCTGTGGGCAAGGAGAGAGGAGATTTAGGTCAACTGCAGGACAAGACACCAGGCAGGCTGCTGAACTCGCTGCTACTCCTCCACCTCTCTACCACCACAGTCTATTAATTATGCAGAATATACTGTTTTGCTTCCTTCACTCATTCTGTATGAAGATCTGCATAAATGTTCTTTATTCTCCTCTGAACCTCTGTTGTTTTCTGCTCACTTTCAAGCTCTCCTCGTCCTTATTTCCCTCTCAAGAGCCGGCTCATCTCTCTCTGTTTGAGCTGATATTCTGTAAAGCTCTCAGCTCCATCCACTCTTTCACTCTGAAGTTCAGCTGAGTAAGCTGCGGCATACGGTGTCCATAAATGTGTGGTAACACACGGCCACACAAAAGAACTGCAAAGTGCAACGCACTAATCTTCAAGTGATCCTGTAATTATGACAAACTATTAGCAAGGTGAGTGGCGGCTGCCTCGGAAACCATGGCAACTGGGGAGGGATCAGATACGCAGCCGCTCTCCTTGATGATGGATGACATTTTCCATCAAGACCGAAACCCCACTGAGCCACAACTGTGTTCTCCAGCAGCAGCTCTTCCTTCTCCTCACTGATTGCACTAAAAATACATGTAAGCATGATGTGTTGCATGTTCATGCATCAATTTATGAGTGACCACATTCTTTTTTGTATTTGCATATTGCATTTTTTATACATTTCTTTTACTCTATTATACAAAATGACCTTTATTTTAGAGGTTTCGCAACATTAAGAATCAGTTTTCCGTTTTATTGGCCTACAATGTCTCATATGCTGCATATGTTATACTGTGTGATGATTAGGGAAGTATTCAAGACTCCAATTTATTTATTTTCGACACAAAATTTAAGCCCACATATCTGTCGTCTCGGGATCTCCACTAGAATTTAAACTAAGCTCTGCATGCTTAGCAAAGCTCGACTGAACTACATGTGTTCGATGGGTCAGTGAAGTTTAAGCTCTTTAAAGTTTTAGTATTGCACATACAAAAAGAGTGGTTAAACTTGATGCAATAGATGCAGAGATATCCTGAATTTTAGTCCATTGTATGGGCCAAGCTCCAGCGTACCCAGAACTACAACTACAAGTGAGCTTGTGTGCTGCTGCTGCATTCATTCGGGACCTGTTTTGCCTCGAAGAAGGTCTCTAACTGAAAGTTCACAAAATAAAGAGCGCAGATTCTTTTATCCACTGAGCTTCGACAGTGTTATGACTGTGGTCATATTTGTTTGTAGTCTGTGCGTTTCTTTGTGTGCCCTGTGCTTGTGTCTGCTATTTCATATGCAAATAGGATGTGCCATTCCCAGGAGGTGATTGGTGGAGTCATTTTCCGGTCCTGGCCTGTGATTGGCTGTACCTGAAAGCCCCACAGATATAAGGAGCCAAGATGGCGGCTGCCAGGTGGACACCACTTCCTCATCCTCCTCCTCCTCTCCCAACTATCGCCACATGTCCTTTTGTAAAACTGTTTGTATGACCTTAGAAGTAGCTTTTTGTTTGAAGAGTAGGGGTGGACTGCCATTTTGTTTGTGTTTTCTCCTGTTTTTGTAAGTTTAGGAAGGTAAGTTTATTGTGATTTATTTTCAAGATAGTTTGTTTTGGTTGTTGTTTTGGCCTGGGTCCACCCTGAAGTTGATTCCTTAGTTATAGTTGTTTGAGATTTTGATTTTTGTAAAAAACCTATTTTTTGTTTATACGTAAAACCTGTGTAAGTGGCTACTGGGACTCGGAAGATTGAGGCACCTATTTCTTATGCTCTAGGCCCCTAGACTGGGGCATAACAACAGTGTATCGCTCCAGCACCTCAGTCTATTTTTGATGGGTCAAGCTCCAAAAATGCTGGATCCTACATTTCCCATAATGCAAGCCAATGCTGAAAATCAACGCTGAATGGCATCTTTTGGTAACTCTGCTTGCCTGTTTGATACCCAATTCTTTCAAACCTCACGCCCCAGTTTGTGACACGGCGTTCTTTAAAAAATGACAACAGACTTAGGGACTGTATGAAAAGAGACTGAAGATCAGAAAAGAGGAAGGTTATGTACAGTATGTTTTATATATAATTTCCCTTCCAGATTAATAGTAAAGAGCAAACAAAACATGGGAAAAATAAATGATTGTCTTTATGATTTGAATCTTGCAGTCACATAGTGAGTCATTAATGTGTGCTATATACAATACTGTTGTGTAGATATTAAAGGGAGGGTATTTCTCAAGGGTAGCGTTTTCTAAGCCAAGTGAAAGGTCCAAATAAAAAATTAATGACAGCGATAAAACCATTAGTTGATTAATCATTTAGTTGATTGGCAGCTTATTGCCTATTAGGCCTTAAGTTTTAGTCATTTTTCGAACAAAATAGTTTGATGTGATGGGAATTTTTCACTTTTTTCTTATCTACAAATTCATGGAGAAAGTAAGGTTCAGCCCCTTTTTCATATATATAAGATTAACTGAGCTACACTTTGACCCATATCACATTTCAACACTTGTTTGGAATAAACAAAAAGCTACTCAGCCATGTTTACCTTTCACTTTCAAATACTAATCATGTAACTGAGTGCTCTGTCTCATGCATGCTCTACACATGTATTCCTCTGGGGCTTCACTGTGTATAGAATGACCTCTGGGAGTGCTGTTTCCATGTCTGCTGTTAAGAAGCCATGATTTATGGCCGTGATCCCACCTCCTCAACACAGAGCTACAAGGTTGGGAGTCATAAACAGAGACACCTCACACAGCCAGGCGCTGATAAAAACAGACTCGCACCAGCTCGACCTCATACACTTTCCATTCGCTGATTGCTCGGGATTGATGAGGTGATCAATGACCTATTCCTGTCTGTCTCCGGAGAGAGAATACTGATTCACACCGGGCTGCGGAGTTACATTCAAGGACTTGGTAAATCATCCAGGACTGCCAAAGCTCTCTGGTCCAATATCAGCTCAGTAACTTTACAAGCCAAGAAATAATAAAAAACATTTTTTTATTAAAGCTGAGGCAATATTTGGAACACTTCCCAAGGCGAGTATTTTATGTAACCCCCTTGTTAGTTTCATGCTGTGTGTGATCTGTTTGTTTATTTGTATGTACATGCACACATTTGAAATTGCTTTAAGTGTGACTCATCTGTGTTTGGTCGTGCTGAACACGAGGGACTTACCCCCTCATTGCAAACTGATGATGTCCGGCTATGACGCACTACCTTGACAACAGGTGTGTGTTGTTAATGATTCATAAACTGCAAAGGGGTGTTGGTGTGTGAATGACTGGCATTCAAATCCACATTATTTTGACATTATATTTCAACCATTTTATTTTTCTCTCTCTCTTCTAAAGGAGTACTCCCAGTCCTCTTCCGCTACTGATGAATCAGCCCATTAGATCCTGGAGCAGCATTAGTTAAGATGTCAGCTGCTGTCAATTCACTGAGAAAAAAATGATGAAGTGGAATGTGGAGTGAGAGTGGGAGACGAGGAAGGAGGAGATAACACAAATCTATTATACTGGTGAGCAACGCTCTTCAGGGTTTTCTCTCATGAAATGAAATGTAAGGCACAAGTCAGATGTGAGCCGTTTTAGATATTAATATGGCAATAACATATCACCAAAGGGCAATTATATTTGAACAATGGCACTATTTAGTTGCTGTTTAAGAACATTGCTTGATTAAAGAACTATATCAGAATATTTTTAGCAGTTTTAAAATGAAAGGAATAGTTCAACATTTTGGGGAAAATGGGAAAATGTCTGGGGAGGCGTGTCCACTGAATTTGCTGAAGCCACGCCCACTCGCGGGAGCAGTCAAGCAGCAATTCTGAAGCGACTAAAACATGTGACAGATACGTTCAGAAAATGACATGACTAACTTTGAAACGCTCTGAGTGAGATGAATGAATCTCTATCTCTCTGCTAGGGGTGCAGGGGTATGCTCAGGGTGGCATCGGCGTGTCATCGAGCCACCCTTTAAGGACCGCCCACAAAATCCTGGACTGAAAACTGGTGAAAAACTGTTTTAACCTCTAACTCCACATTTCAGTAATATATTGTTCAGAGTCTTTTAACATGTTTTCAGAAACTATTTTCCAACATATTTAGTATTTAGTTTAATCTGTACAAAAAAGGAAATGTAAAATTAACAAGTTGTGGTTTTTACGAAGCTTTTGTTGATGGACTACAGACTTTTTCACAGCAGCCATTCTCACATGAAATAGTGGATAAACATAGGCGTTACCAATAATATCAATTAAGATCTTGTTCCATTCAGGTCAAACAGAGTCAGAGTTCTGCTGCTGACTCACTGGAAAGGCTCTGCCGCAATAAATGGAACAGAGCGTTAATGAGTCATCATTGTAACCTGCGTTGACCCTTCTATTTCATGTCAAATGGGCTGCTGTGAAAAAAGTCTATTCCTTGCTTTCCCGAAACACTTCCTGTAGTCCCTTCTGGTTGCCTGGCAACCTCAGTGTGACACCAGGTGTAGCTTCCCACTAAAGAAAAAAAAGAAAAAGGAAAGCCTTGAGTGATGGTGTGAACACTGTTTATTTGTTTTCCATGCACTGCAATAAATCAATGTAAGAGCGGGAGAGAAAAGTAAAGAAATGCAGAGAAAGGCAATACATTTCAACCCTGTACCTTTTACTGTTCCTGTTACCTTTTGAGTAATTATCACTTCTTCGATGAAGCTCCCTTCAAATTTTGATACTTGCATAGTTAAAGGATATGACAAAATAAAAGCCCTTACAGGCACAATTTTACATTTTTTAGGAGACACACGAGCTGCATTTCAGTTCCCATACTACCATGTTAGAAAAATAATTAGTATGACCCAGGTTGACCGACTGCATCCGGTTACGTCTCACAGTATGCATGCCAGCTGGTTTTTCTGGCCCATAATCCTCTGCACACCAGAAGATGTTCCAAACCTGTATGATTTTTTACATCAAATTTGACAACGGATACATGAGCAAGACGGTCAAAGCTCAAGGTACGATGTTTTTTTGTCCGTCCCAATTGTGGCAGATAACCACCATCTGTCATTATCACATCTCAGTTTTTGTAGGTTAAATAAATAAGACAGCAATATTGATCTCCTGATCTAACTTAGCAAAAAAAAGTAAGTATAATACACAAAATATTTCTTTAAGGTGATAATCCACAAATATACTTTGTCCATTCATGGGTCTTTTTCCAAAAATACCTCCAGTGGTTATTTCTTTTTTTTTTTTTTTCCTTGCAGCAGATTGTCTAGAATACATGGTAGAAAACTTGTTAACTGACATGAGCTGTCTCCATTGAACAGACAAAGACAATGACTGGTATACTCCCAGGAATTAAAACTTCCAAGAAACGAGGCATCAGAGAACTGCGACACTGTCTGAGTGATCTGTGGGAAGAGAGTGCTTCACACCGACTGAGCACAAACTAGAGACTGGTAAGACTCTGGCTCTATAATAGATTTTTGTGTTTACTGATATTTTTGACCTCACTGTTGCCCCTGCACCTTTCATTTGCAAGGAAGCCACGCTGCTGTTACACCAGCCAGCCACTGGACCGGAAGCCAAGCTTTAGTCAGTGATTAGTAAATCCTATTAACAGTCCCATTACAAGTTAAAGTGTCCTTCTCACGCCCTTCACCCATGAACCAAAACAACCTCTTGAGATAAACCCCACAGACACTGATTTCAGATGTTTCGCTGTCCAGAAATGATCTTTACCCTTGAAAGATAAAATCTCAGGAGCGCTTTAGACGGACTGCAGAATTAGAGGCGATGCAGCGTTTCAAATCCTCTTCAGTCGCGATGGGGAGATGTAGATGAAGACACAACCGATGCACATCCTGTGTGATATATCTCCCAGCACAGGTTAACAATATTTTGCACACGTCATGTCATAAAATCTCAGGGCCAGACATTAATTCCGGCTTTTTGTCAGCTCTCATACGTCTTCCTTCACTCTGCATGCTAGTGGCTGTGTATTCAACGTGTGTTTGTATGAAACAAAAGGGACTTGTGTAACTCGGGCATTGTGTCAGGTCTCTGAATCAGACGCCTTTTGTGTGTCTTCAGGAGAGAGAAGAACATTATTCACAGAGAATTCTCAGGAAGGAAACAGCCTCCACGAGCTATGAGAGAGAGAAATATGGCCTGTTTTTCCAACATTTTCAGTAACGCAGCAGTTATATCACACACTTCCCTTGTTTGTGTTTACTGGATTCAACAGATGGAGGTGTTACGGCTTCTCTGTGAAGCTTTAGGGGATGTTTGTGGCTGCTGTGAGGGGAAAGTATTCCGAGGATAAAATGTAGCTTGGCAAGCGATGAATAATTGATTTAGGACCCTTTTTTCTGCTCGTTTGTTCTGTTGCTTCAGCTGATTGCCAGTGAGTTAACTTAACCATCAAATACAGCAGAGAGTTCCAGCAGGACTCCATGCACAAGCGTGTACAGGAAAACAGCTTACAGTACAGAGCAGCCTGTGATTGGCCTATCTCTCAGAGGTAAAGAGGATTAGAGGGACCTCTTATCTCTGTGCACGAGTGCCTCCTTGTGTGTGTCAGTGTGTGTGTGTGTGTGTGTTGGAGGCAGGTGCACCCGAGCATGCCTTCTCGTGTCCCGGTGCGCATGCACGTATCAGATAGTAAGATTGACTAAGGAAAAGGAGGAAGCCTCTGTGACTTTAAAGGTATTTTTAGTCTGCGGTGTCTCGCTGCTGGTCAAGAGAAATTGACGTTGAGGGAAGAATTAGTCGTGTGCCAGCTCGCTAATAGGGATGAGGAAGGCTTCAGTTCTAATATACTAGAAATTAAACATCACTTGCAAGTGCACCATCACCCGGGAGCTGCTTCACCTCATCGCACAACCTAAAGGATACCACCAGATACACACCACATCAACACTAAAGGTATGTGACTATTTTCCGCTTGTCTTTTGGAGAAATAACCACTTGTTTCTGTAAGTGTGGAAGTAAAACTAGGAAGGTTCTAATTTGCTTCTATAAAAACTCAACCTATCACAGGGGGAAATGAGCTGTTGTGGTACATGTATGTCTCAAAAGTATCATAGAACCATAGGGAGGTCTTTGGTGAATTGTCTTATGGTGTTTTAGGAAGATATTGTTGGTACTTTAAAGGTTTGTAGCTCAACTGAAGCACAAGAAATTGTCTTTGTTAGTGTCTCATACCCCAGCTGACTATTCAAATTTAATGAACGGTGCCGTGTGGTGTTATCTGGTTACCAGACTCAAGTTACACGGGCCAGACTACACAGCACAAATGCATCTAACGCAAACTGTAAATGTCCGGGAGTTCACAAGTGCAAAGCAACTAAATACGCCTACTGTACTTAAGTGTGATTTTCAGGTACTTGTATTTTACAAGTATTGCAATTTTATACTACTTTTTTTTTACTGCAGTACATTCAAAGGGAAATATTTTTACATTTTACTCCATTACATTAATCTGACAGCTATGATCTGTGGTTACATTTCACAATTAGATTTAGTATTTAAACAAATGCATAATAACATGAAACGACACAATGCATTAATAATGATTTAACCAGTGGGTCCTGACCTATATGGCTTGTGACCCCTGTGACAAAAAAGCAGTCTAGCTGGGGCCCCTTGTCACATTTCACATGTATTTATAATGTATTTATCCCGTCAAAGAGACATTTCCCTCAAAACCTCTCAGATATTTCTGTTTTAAGGCTCGATGAGGTAAAACTCCCCAGATACAAGTCTAAAAAAATGTATATTTGTGAAATGAATCAACTTTGAATGAACTTGTGACCCTTTGGAGCTGGCCCACAGGACTTGAGGTCCATTTTCTACCGTGCATTTAATTAAGTAGGATTTATGACATATTTGACCACCGGAAAAATGCAATATTTAGTTTACTCTCTGACAGAAATATGCTTAAAGGGCATCGTGCTAGTGCATCTATTCTGTGTACACAGCGTGCAGGTGTATGGGTGTGTGTGAATAACTTGCTGGGCTTGCACACGCCTCAGAGACTGCTTGTCCCCAGACCTGTGTTTGATGCGTTTACACCTGTGCGCGTTCGTGTGACTGTCCGTCCGTCCGTCCGTCCGTCTGTCTGTCTGTTTGGGTGACTGCGTTTGCTTTTGCATGACTGTGTGTTTATTTATAAGTGTGGGTGAGATGCAGAGAGTGGGAGATTAGAGAGAAAGAGTATGGATGTTCAGGCCACTTCCGCCTCACAGCGTGGAGACAATCAGGCCATGCTTCAGCCGTCAGTGGGAAGAAGGGGTGGGGAGAGAGCAATCGCTACACTACCATCGTTTATCACTGCAGACAGGAACTCAAAACTCACCTCTGCCTACACATACACATGCTCTAAAGTGAGGAGGAGGAGGAGGAGGAGGAAGACAAGCAAAGGACAAAGACTGGAAAAAAAGGAGGCAACTATTAACAATGAGGCATATCTATACATAGGAAGGCCGAGGAAATGAAGAAAATATTCTAAATTTGCTGATAAAGAAAGAATATATGGGGAAGGAGGCAAAAGCGTCCTTCCAAGAGATTTGAGATTTGAACCCTGTGGCTGCAATGTCAGCTGCATATTCACATATGTCCAATTATTAAAGGAATAGTTTAATACTTTGAAAATGTCAAACCATTTCTATATAGGTCCAATGTGTAGGATCTAGTGGCATCTAGCCGTGAGGTTTCAGATACCAAACACGTGCAGGAGAAACCCTCAGCGGACACAGAACTCATAAAAAATGCTACGGGCCCTTTTCAGAGATAGTGTTCAGTTTATCTCTTTATCAGACTCTGTAGACGAGGACCCGCTCCCTTTGTAGATATAAAAGCCTCATTCTAATCGAACAAAAACACAGTTCCTATTTTCAGATGATTATACGCAAATGAAAACATCCATCTGTTTTCTGTAAATGCTTTATCCTCATTAAGGTCACAGAGGGCTGGAGCCAATCCCTGCTGACTTAGGGTGAGAGGACAAGTTACATTATGAAAAGTATGAATATTATATTCCATTTCTGCCATACTCCGCCAATAGATGCTCTAAATCTTACACACTGGATCTTTAACAAAATGCACATACATTAACTTGTTGTGCATTGATTCCACTTTTACATTTTGGTATCTGTTATCTAACGTTCCACATGCAGGTGCTCTCATCACTACATCTGCATTTTGCTTTCAGTGATAAATTCTAGTGTCATATTAATGCTTTTATCCAGAACCTTTCCCAATATTATTTTTTGGCAGTATTCCCCCATGGTTCAAACTCTAGTCCCCAATTCCTCCTCTCCACCCGTGCCCAGGTACAGAGGGCTCTGAGCTGCTGGGTGCACAGAGGACACATCTGCCCCAGAGCTCCACAGATAAACACAGCAAATGAGCACTCGCTGTCATATTGCAACACATCTGCTTGATGTACAGCCGAGCTGACGTATTTTAATATCCTACGCATCGGATCTGGTGACTGGTTGTGCATATTCTCAGTACAGTGCAGCTAAACACACTGTAGGATTGTTTCGCGCTCACGTTACAGCTGGTGTAATGCAATTGCATGTGTAAAGTGTTATAAAGATGCAACATAGCTGCAGCCTCCGTGTTGTCTTTTCATTATTACACTAATTTAATGGCATGGTGTGTTCACGATAACACAAGCAATCAGTTTTAGACAAGAGGAGAGGAGATAAATATTTCATTCTGATTTATCTCAATCTGATTTCCCCACATGCGTCTGCCAACATTAACATATTTGACAATAAAAAAAGGTTTAGATACAAAATGAGACAACAGCCAGCTGAAAAAAAAGAAAAAACCAACAAAGCATGAGATATTATTCATGCCATGAGTCATCGCAGATGTCTTATCTGTGATTTTGAATATTTTATGGTGGCAATTTCCTCTAAAATGAAATATTTTTAGTTTGTTTTTGTTGTCGCTCTGTGATCTGATTGGCTGGTCCTGGATGGATAAAGGTATACACACTTATTATAAATAAAGCCTGGGACATCTGAGAGACTTCTGCAGAGAGGTGTTGTGTGTTCATACAGTATATATGAACTTCCACAAGCCTGTCGCTGGAGCCCCAGATACTTGACCCACAAACAGTGTTTACAGCTCTTCCTACTTTAAAATCTTCTAAATCTAAAAAAAATTCCCCTCTGACCTCCTCCAGCCTCGACTCATTGAAACAATCAAAGCACATTTAAAAAAAATCACATTTACTCGAGTTAGTCCCCTTTAAAAAAAAAACAGATTTTCCTCCGTGGATGTCTTCTGATCACCTGTCAGAGGCGGGACATGCGCGGTGTGCTAGAGGATCTGCGTCAAGGTGACCAGTGTGACGTAGAAAGGAGGGGAAGTGAAACAAGCTTGGTTTCAAAATAAGAGCATTTGTATTTTACAATTGAGGACAGAATAAATGAAGTGTTAAGGTGGTGAAAGAAAACCAGAAATAACGTCCAGATTTTTTTATATTAAATATTTTTTGATTGTTTTTTATTGTGTGTAGACTATCCTTCATAATTTCTATACAAATATATATTTTTTAATATATAATTTCAGGTTGTGCATTATGTAGTAGAAGTGTGTTTTCAATTACACAAACTGCCTACCTACATCAATGCTGCTTAATTAGGGTTTTATTTTGTAAAATCTACCGGAAGCCACTTTGTGTGACTGTGAGCAATAGTAAACCAGAGACCCCCCTCACGGAAAAACTGTGCTAACTGTGGTGTACAGCTGCAGAGATGCGCGACACAGAAAAACAAGAAGAAGCGAGGGAAATGGAAAGACAGCGCGGGGGATGAGAATAACAGCTGATGATAAATGATCTGAGATGCTCCGACGCACCGAGGGACACCGTCTTCGCTGCTTCGCTCTTTGGACATAATAAAACGCGAAGAAGGTGGCTTTGGATCGTGCATTGATCCGAATACAGTGGACGGGAGGGGTCGATCATGGGGAACGAAGCGAGCCTGGAAGGAGGCGAAGGGCCGCCGTCTGGGCTACCAGAGGGGCTGGCACCTGACGGAAAGGGTGGCTTTGTCCGGGTCCCTGAAGGGACTCCGGTCAACCTCAGTGAACTCACCGAGGAGGAGAGGAGGCAGCTCGCCGCGGCGATGTCAAGGGCGCAAAGCAGGCAGCCGGGGGCGCAGCAGCTGCACGAAGGCAGGGCTTTTTTTTCTCACACACCCCCTCCTCTCTAGCATTATATATATATATATATATTTTAAAATACCAAACATAAAGCAGGCGATGATAACGCGAGGAGAGGATGTGTTGTGGTGGAAGTGTGCAGCATCATTTGGAAGGATGCTTTAAAAGAAGGCAGCTCACGCCCATTTTAAAATCCTCCCCAACCGCGTCAAGAAACGAGTGCATTCTTAGAGCTCCATGTAATGGATCATCATTAACATCTGATGATCTTGCATGGCTGTGCAAAAAAAAAAAAAAGATTTCTCGCCTGATGCAGGTCTAATATTGTCCGTGCCATAATCTGTCGCTTTAAACGTGATGTATGTGCTGTTTTCACGCGGATGCACATGCTTGTTTTTAATAATTAAGTGATATTTGGAAGCTGAAACGTTTGAAACGAGTCTGAATGTTTGACTCTCTCTCTCTCTGCGTGTGTGAGATCACAGCGTAAGAGACACACCTCCAGTATTTGTGCGAAATTTTCGAAATGCCTGCTGGGTAAGAAAATCTGTCGTGCCTAGTGTGTTTTTTTTATTCCCTTCTTCATCTAAACGACGCCTTGACACCCAACTAAAAAACAATTCACCAGCTTACCCTTTAACAGCTGCGTGTGGCTCTTTAATTTAGCCAATTACACTGTCTACTCTTGGTTGTGTTGGAGATGTGCTGTGTTATGGAGGGATGGATCGAAATCTGCCAATGAAAACAAAATATCCTACAAGCCCCATAATGCATCAGAATTGAAATAAATGTATATAATCGAGAAAGATTCCTCGATATCTGATCATGACATCATGTCATCTTTGTTAATTGGCTCCCTATATTGAGGGAAGAATTGTTATTTATATCTGAGCTAAAGATGTGATGGAGGGGGAGGGGTGCATCAATATTAATACGACTATAAATAGAACAGCAGCCATAATGTCATCACTCATAGGCTTCACTCCTGCTGCTTTCTGATTTCTGTTTTTTTTCTTAAATGTAAAAGTACGGATTTTATTTTCGTGTCGTGAAGGCATCAGTTCCGGAACGGGTCGCTGTCCGTGGTGCTGAAATACACGCTGCAGTGGATTGGCCCACAGCAGGCATTGCAACACCTCTACTTATAACGTTTGGAAGTCATGTACTACTCAGTGATGATTGTAAAATATATATATATATATATATATATATATATATATATATAATATATATATATATATATATATATATATATATATATATATATATAATGCTACATTCATTACAGCATTAAACTTTATTGCTTAGGGATAGTAATTCATCTCAGACAACAAGGCAGCAGGGTCTTAGTGAATGTTGCACATCATCACACAATTACATCCAATCATAGCGTTGATGCATTCCTCTAAAGGTCTGCGCTTTCACGCTTGTGGCTAGCAGTGTGTGTGTGTGTGTGTGTGGTGTGTGTGTGTGTGTTGTGTATGTTGCTCTGCCTCAGCTAACAAAGATGTCTCAGCTTACTCCCCCCCCAACCCCAATGGAGATGAGCATTTCCCTCTCTATCTCAGTGATCTACACTCTATGTCATTCAGCGGTATTCACTTCTTGTCAGCTTTACCCGAGGGCTGCTGCCTACACATTTTGTGTTCAGTGATGTGTCGGAAAGGGCCTTCAATTACAAAGAGCTACCGTCATGGTCTTGACCTTTTTTATTAGGACAATGAAACTAAGGTGGAGTTAGCAAAAAAACAAAAAAACATAGTTGGTGTTACTTTAAATTAAATCAGAATATAATTGGTAGACAAGCACTTTATTAAGGTCAGTCTCATCTTAGTTGTATTTCAGAGTGTTTGATTTGATTCAGCAGTCAGTCGATCACCACCAAATAAATTACAATGACAAATTAAGAGATAAGACAGATAAATCAGTATATTGTAGAAACTCTTGTTAGAGCTGTTGTTTTTATTTTGGCGCTGGGTTGGTGTGGATTCATAAGCTTGTAAGATTTTCTCACTTTGCCAAAGTAAACACAAACGAACAATAATAGCGATAACAGCTGATTAAGTCTCTATTTTCTCCCTCTCTCTTTTTCAGACCGTCAGAATCTGATGCCCAGCATCGTCCCCAGCAGGTAGGGGCCTCCAAAGGCCCTACAGGTCTCAGTAAGAGCCGCACTGTAGACGCCTTCAATCAGGGTCCACCTGGCAGGCCCACTCCGGGCCGCAGCCCCTCGTCCCTAAGCCTTTTTGAATCCAGATTCCGGCAAGAGCCAAAAGACCCAGAGACTAAGTCAGGCATGTTTGGCTCCAGCTTCCTCAGCGGGGCCAACCCGCTCAGTGCTATGACCTCCTCCATATCCTCCATGGGCGATTCTGTCAACATGCCCAAATTTGGACTATTGGGGATGAGGAGGGAGATACACCTGAGTCCAAGCAGGGAGGAAAGCCACCAGGCAAGGGTCCTCAGCAAGGGCCAGGTCCAAAGGGCCCACAACAGGGAGGACCTCAGAAACAGGGTCAGGGTCCTCCTGGACAAGGGCCAAAGTCAGGGCAGGGACCCAAGCAAGGTCAGGGACCACCAGGTCAGGGGCCCAAATCAGGCCAGGGTCCCCCAGGCCAAGGACCACCTGGGCAGGCCCCCAGGCAAGGTCAGGGACCACCAGGCCAAGGACCCCGGGGCAACAGGCCCCAAAACCAGGTCAGGGACCACCAGGTCAGGGCACCAAACAGGATGGCCCTCCCCAGCAAAAAGGTGGAACCCCTCAACAAGGACCCAAACAGCAAGGACCACCAGGCCCTGGGGCTCATCCTGGAGAGCCAGCCAAGAATGGAGGGCCTCCAGGTCAGCAGGAGGCTGGAAAACCTGCAGGAGGACTCTGTCCACTGTGTAAGACCACCAAGCTGAACACTGGATCTAAAGACCCACCTAATTACAATAACTGCACTGAGTGTAAGAACCAGGTCTGCAGCCTCTGTGGGTTCAGCCCGCCAGATTCAGAGGTAAGACAGCGATTAGTTATTTCATGTTTTCTTTTCAAAGTTTAAAAAATAGTTTATAATTATTTCATGATGTGACCTTATTGAAGAAATGACTTACAGTGACATGAGCATTTTGTACACGTAGGTGTCAGTTTTCCACATGATAAATATTCTATACTCAAACAAAGCTGGCGGATACACTGGCATTTATCTAATAACACAGAAGACAGTTTGTGTTATTGATGGCAGAAGGTGGGAAAGGTCACACATTATTAAATTTTCAAATATCAAAATACCCAGTCAGTTTGCTCAGTCTACATTACACTGCAAAGATGTTATTCTAAAAGCTCATTCACTCCAGAATTCAGACTAAAAAATCTGTTTTTCTTACAGTTTAAAATGATTTTGTGATACAGAGAGAGGAGATTCTCTGAAATGGCCAAATAATTTGTCGAGACGCAGACAGTACTTTTCCTGTGTAGCTAAATTCAGCCTTTTAGCAGCATATTGCCGTTCCTCTAAGCCTGGCGAGGGGAGTGTATCTCATAAGAGTGGCACACGATTTGAGGAACAGAGGGACCATATGGACCCAGGGAATGTTGATCAAGGTGACTCATGTCATGGCCACAGGAAGATACTGTGCCAGCCTGTGAGGACACTCCGTCACACATGGACGGTAGATGCTGGTGGGCCGTGATTACTGCACAGCAGAGTGACTGGTTCCTTCTGCTTGAGCTTCTTCTTGGGATTTGATAATATGCAGATAGTACTATGCAGTTGGTGACAGTTATTTAGCAGATTGATCAGTTCAGGAAGTGAATTCTCTTTGTTTTTAATATAGAATAAGAAATTTAATGCTGCTTGCAGTTACATATAGGATGACCTCATCTCTATTTAGGCTATAAGCAATAAGGACCGTTACACACAAAAATACGCACATTGTTCTGTTCTAGATAGTGATCAAATTGTCAATATTGGCCCTTCTAAACAACGTGGTTTGCACACAGTGGAAACCAAGGAGATATCCTGTACACTAAACAAAGAGCACTGTGGTGTAGCCAGGTGTCTCTTTTGGAATAGGTGTTGAAATATACTGTGCGGTCAGAACAGACAATTAAACAGTCAACAGTATTGGCACATGAATTGTACTTGTCTTTCTGTTTGCAGTCTATTGACAATCATCTGGTTTAGACTGAATTGCAACAATCATGGGTAGCAATAACCATTAAAAAATCCATTTAGAAACAAACATTTCATATAAAAATCACATAAAATTTCATTATTGTCTAAATATATAAGTGCCTTTTTTTGCCAGATTTGTATTGGTATTAACTCTCATGTTATAAGACGCAATTAGGCTGCTGAAAACAGGATTTAACATCATTTGAAACTCGAATTAATAGACATGTCTTAAATAGTATTTATTTTAGGCTAAACAAAAAGAAACCACTTATTTCAGGGCTTTAATTGGTTATGCTTGACTGCGTGTGTACTGTATTTGCACATGCCATTGATGTCTGTGGAAATTAGTTCCAGTCAAATCTAACTTTTGTTTTGTCTTCTTTGTCTTGTGCAAAAGGGCAAAGAATGGCTGTGTCTGAACTGCCAGATGCAGCGAGCGATGGGAGGCATGGATCCCCCTGGAATGACAAAACCTAAACAAGGCTCTGCCCCACCCTCTCCCCAGAGACAGGCACCTGGCAAGCCTGGCAAGCTGCTGATAAAGCAGCAGAGTACCACTGACCATGGATTAACACCGCCAACAACACCGAGGCAGAAATCCCCAGGTCCTACCTCTCCTGGACCACTTTCCCCAGGAGTTGGAGGATCTCCTAAAATAGACCCCAAGACAGGCCGCCCCATTCAGCCGAAGTCCAGTCCCCAGCAGTCTCCCGCTAAAGCCAAGCAAGAGTCCAGCTTCTTTGGGGGGTTCAGTCTGGGAGGCTTAACGACTCGGCCAAACCCCTGCGGCTGCTCCACAAGCGTCCGAGTCCGTTAAAGGGAAGCTGTTTAGCGGGTTTGGTGGTTTGATGGAATCATCGAAGCCTCAAGCGCAGGCGCATCAAAGCAGGAGGAGTCAGTGGCTGGAAAGTTGTTTGGAGGTTTTGGAGGGTTGACAGAATCAGCAAAACCTCCCGCTGCTGCTTCTCAGATGTTCAGCTTTGGGTCACGCTCTTGAGTTCAGCCACCAATATTGTTAGCGGAGAAGATGAGAAAAAATCAGATTCTCAGTCAGCCTCAGACTCCCTGATGGACTCTGGACCAGGTTCTCCTCCAGATTCAGACCCTGGCTCGGCACCTGACTCCCCTTCTCTCCTCCTGGGTCTCCTCCTGATTCAGAATCTGCACCTGACACTCCACCAGCTAAGATCACAAAACCTCCGAGAACCATGTCTGTGGAGCAGGAAGAGAATGTCCCAGCAGCCCAACCTGCACCTGCCACAACCTCAACAACCAAGGAAAGCTGCCCTCTCTGTAATGTGGAGCTGAACTGGATCAGCAGACATGCCCAACTACAGCCTTTGCACCGAGTGCAAGAAGAACGTGTGCAATCTGTGTGGATTTAATCCTACTCCCCATTTAGGAGAGGTAAGAAACCTCATTAGAACTATAGCTGTCTTAAGCCCTGCAGCTTCTTGTGCTTCCAACACACTGCACCTACCAGTAATTTATGCATTCTGTCACATATAAATAGAACACAAACATCCTCTAGATGTTTCATTGAAATAGGTCACTGTAAAGATACCATCAGGAGCCACCGACTTCAGTTCTTCAGTATTTCCCCCACTGCATCCAGTGAATGCTCGTTTGACCACTGAATGAGTGCATGTGGTCAATTATGCTGCATTTTAAGATGCCGGTCTCATTACTATCACGCTTTCTTTAGCGAGAGGGCAGCCAGAAATGTGGATAAATTAGGTTGTTTAAATGGACGCCTCATCACCAAAGAGCACTTCAAACAATTGACACTTGACTCTGAAACTGAATACTCTGCATGTGCGTGTTTGACATTGTGTGACCGTGTCTTGCTTGTGTGTATACCATGTGGCACACATTTCGTCCTATTTACTTTTATTGTGAAATTTAATACATGTTGTATGAGTTCATATGATGCTTGTATGTTTGTTCATGTGTGTGCGTTTGTGTGTATGAGTGTGTCCGTTCATCGCCTTAGCTAGCCTAAATGATGACGTGGAAACCAACACTTTTGGCCTGCTTGTCTTCAGAGGTGTGGGGACTGGTTTTCTGGTGTTACCGTGGTGTTTTGTCTGATATGGAAGCAACATCACAAGACTGTGTTGAGTTCCACGAACAGATGGTACCCTATGGTGTAGGATCAGTATATTATGGGAATAGAGGCCAGAAAGTGCTTTTCGGTTGAGCAGTTTCTCAGCATGCAGGCAAAACATATCCACATATGCTACACCCACTTATATTCCATGTGAAATATCCTATTTATTGTCTGTATGTCGCTTAAAATCAACACAGTCTCACCTATAGCCATAGATCACTTAGAGTTTGATGTTCAATTAGATCCTCCTGACATGTGTTTCACGTGTTCGTGCAGCTCTATCCAAGCTTCACGTGTTAAGTTTAAGTGTGTCTTTAGTAATCTGCTGTGTATTTCTGGCTCTTTGAGGAGACTTCTGTAGCGGCTGGTGGAAACAAGCTGGGAATGAACTCCACACTGTTTACAGGATTGCCGAATTCTCACGGGAAATCAACTTTTATTTTGTAAAAGCCAGGTCCAAGTCTTTACTTTTATAAGTATTACACAGACATGAAGGTGAAACCTTCAGAATGTAAGGTTGAACACATTTTGTATGTCTGTACGGTGCAGTCTGTGAACTTTCAAAGGAATGAATTGACATTTTAAAAAATACACACATTTGTTTTCTGGCAGAAAATTAGATGAGAAGACCATTGTCATGTCTGTCCATTACACACAAGGCTACATCCAGCTTAGACTGTTAAGAACTATTGAACTATTAGCTTTCAGAGATCTCACACATAACCACACTGGGGTTTGTTTATACTGTTAAATTTATGTATGGAGTGTCTGAATGAGATTTAATGTGTTATTTAATGAGCCATGTTAGCTGTTCCCAGTTTCCAGTCTTTTGCTAGATTAAGCTACCTGGCTGCTGACGGTAGCTTTACATTTATCATTGTTTCAGTCTTCTCATGTAACTCTTGCTAAAAAAAATATAATAAGCATATTTCTCTTTGGACTGAGCCAGGCAATGCTGTTTTTGTTGTTTCCAGTTTATTTGCTAAGCTAAGCTAAGTGGCTGTTGGCTATAGCTTCATCTACGGCACTACCGTAGAGTTCAACTACCATACAGACTTGAGAGCGGTGTCCTATCATTTAACACAAGTAGATGTCAAACTGTTCCGTAATCAAGTTTTTTCACACGCCACTATTGTATATATCATACACACTGAAAAGATAGAAAGACATTCTTTTTTTAAGATGTTTTTTTGGCCTTTAATGATAGGACAGCTGAAGATAGACAGGAAGCAGTGACACGCAGTGAATGGGCGTCCGATGCTGGATTCGAACCAGGGGCCAGCTGCAGCGAGGACTACTGCCTCCACACATGGGGCGGCCGCTTAACCCATACACTACCACCACTCCTTAGATGACATTTAATTATGTTAGTGATCTTCCACGCCAAAAATCAAAATGTACTCTAATGTTGGTGTTACATTTGTAATGAAACCGTCCCCTTCCCCACAGCGGCCTTCCAAAACAAGATGGCCGCCATTTGTTTACAGTAGCGAAGGCACTATTAAAGACTCCAGTTCTTTCGAGTTTGGAGCTCTTAATTCTACCCGCTTGCTGCAGTAATGAGGAGCTGAATTGCACAGTCACTTAACTGAGGCCAAGCGTGGGGAAAATGTAATTCCGCTGGAGAGATGTGCATCCAAGCCACTGATGCTCTAATTGGATATAGATTAGTCCGTTGAACACCATCCTGTCTCGAAGCCAGAACGTCAGCTTAGTTTTGTTTTAAAGAATGATGTAGTTAGCTTGGTACAAGGTGTATGAATCATTTTTGACCTATCTTGTAGGAAATCTCATCTTGTATTAAATACAATTAATAATTGAACTCGAACAGAACAAGTCGCATCTTAAAACAGCAGCACCTTGTGGAATATGGCTGTAGACGACAGGCGCTCACGTACTGTACACACCACCTTGGTTGAGTCATCTACGCCCCCCCCGTACTGTGCCTCGCTTCTGTGTCACTCGCTGTCACACGGTCGGCTGTCTGTAGGGGTTCGTTTGCTGACGCATGAGTGGGTCAGAGTGTGTGTACCTGAGTTTGTCGCCGTGTGTGGGAACTGAAAAGTGTTTTCACTTGCAAGACTGAGTTAGTTCGGTATGATGCAAATCGGGCAGGCTGGAGCTTACGCACTGTATGTAGGTGTGTTGTTGTTTGAATGACTTTTCACCACTTTGATATGCGTGTGTGTGCATGTAAGACTTTTTTAATGCATGAAAGTTGTGTATTTGCATGAAATACTCACAGTTGAGAATACCTGTCACAGGGTTCCCACGGGTGCTTGAATTCCTTGAAAATGCTTGAATTTCAATTCAGTGTTTTCAAGGTTGTGAAAATGCTTGATTTTTTTTGTGAAGTGCTTGAAAATGCTTGAAATTGTGTGATGAAAGAGAAAACAAATGTTTCCTAAGCGGCTACGTGCTTGATCCGATGCCTTTACATGCACAGCAACAGTAGACTACTATCAACCTGTTGGTCACTGTTATTGCGCTATGGTAGTTACACAATACACCGCTCACAAGCTGAGAATACAAGCCAATTCACAATTAGTTAAAAATCAAACAGTCAATCTACCACCATATGAAATAATGCTAATTAGACCCATATTATTATGCCATACAGTGGCACCGCTGCGCTTCCCATGACCATCATGGCAAACACAACTAGTAGGCTACCTATTTAAAGGTGCTGGAAAAATGGAAAAACTGGTGCTTGAAGTGCTTGAATGCTTGAATTTCATGAAAAAGGTGTGGGAACCCTGCTGTCAACACGTGTGTGTGTAGGAGTAATCCGTTTCCTAAAAGGATTTAAAGGAGCAGGAAGCCTGTTAATTCTATAGAGACTTGATCCTAGAGTCAGGTGACTCACCTTTAAGATTCTTTCCATCACACCCTCTCTTTGTCCATCTTTTCCCATTTTTTGGCAAATCTTTCTACATCATTTCCCTGTTTCATGTCTTCTTTAATATGTTTCTATTCTTTATAAGGATTAAGGAGACACAGTGTTTTTTTGGAGTTTATACCTTTTAAACACAGTGTCTTCTCCGTGTCAGACTCTTCCTTGGTAGTGCTATCCCTTCTCTTTTCTCACTGTTGCGCCCTTTGATGTAAGGAACGTCTGTAAGTGTGTGTCTGTGTCTAGTGCCGCTCAGTTATTGTAGCTCAGACTCCATGTCACGTTGCCCTTATCAGTAATGAGTGTGCTCGTCGGAGAAGCCTTACGTAAAATGGGAGCGGCACCACTTTGCTAACAAGCCCTGAATTCAAGAGAGGCGGCTGCGAGCCACATACTTATCACCTACACCGAGGCAGAGCAATTAAATCTCTCTCTTTTTTAAACAAGTTATCAAGTCTTTTGAGTCACAGCTGATTTTGTTTCTCATTTTGAAGCATAATAACAAGCTGGGGTTCGTTTAATAGTAAGCAACTTAAGAAGTAATCATAAATACGGTGATGTAATTAAGGGGGAATGCACCTGCACGGTTTACTCTGTAAGTTACACAGCAATGTGCTGAATTTTTAGAATCAGTGCATTTTTGTTTGAGTCATTTACAATGATCTCTCACTCGATTGTAGACCTCTAGTGAAAGATCATTGTACTCACTTTTATATTTAGTACTGCATTACCACAAATATATAGCTGACATGGTATTTTACTCAGCAGAAAATTCTCCTTTGCTGTACTATATGAATTTGTCTTCCTGGCTTAAATGATTAAACATTTTAAGGATCATCCAACTAAATTCTGAAGAACAGCTATCCTAAACAAATATATAAATGAAGATCGTATGATTTGTAATATTATTTTTTCACTGAATGATGAAGATTTTGATAAATAGGTCATCCTGACATCACTTTCATCTGAAGGGGTTGTTTCATCTCAAAAGCTGGAAACAGGAAAATGCTAACCGAGCTCCATCCAAGTGCGCCGAAAGCATCTTATTTGACATTTTTGGAAATATGCTTATTTGCTTTCTGGGAAGAGTTACATGAGAAGATTAAAAAAACACTTTCGTGGCTGTATGGTGACAGCGCTCAAGCGTGAGGCTACCGTCAGCAGCCAGTTAGCGTAGCTTAGCATAAAGACTGGAAACAGGTGAAACAGCTAGCCTGGTAGGATTCACCTGTCAGTACCTCTGAGGCACACATACTGACGTGTTATATCTGGTTTGTTTAATCGTCGTGTTGTGGTTTTTCGACTGCTTTATGGACACAGTAACTTCCTGCCCGGCAACCTCACTGTGTCACTATATTTTGTATACGGATAATAAAGGAGATACAGACACAGCACTGTATCTGAGCAGTAGTCATCTATTGAGAATGTGCAGAACTAACAATGCCACTTTCGGTTTGTGAGTCTAAAAAATTCTCCCATTTTTTGACACATTTTTTTGGTGTGTACATTTTTTACTGATCATGCTAGCCTAGCAGTTTTTCCTTGCTAAGTTACGTAGGCTAAAACACTCATTGACAAATGTGAATTTGTTAAGATGTAATTGTTATTGGGGGCAGTTGGTAGCGTAGTGGGTTAGCGGCCGCCCCGTGTGTTGAGGCAGTAGTCCTCGCTGCAGCTGGCGCCGGTTCGAATCCCGCATCGGACGGCTAATTTACTGCGTGTCACTCCCCCTCTCTCTGCCCCCTGCTTCCTATCTATCTTCAGCTGTACTATCTAAAAAGGCCAAAAAATAATCTTTAAAAAAAAAAATGTAATTGTTATCAATCTATGATATTTCTTGTCTGACTCTGGGCGAGGCAGCAGACAAGTGTATTTCTGTAAACGTCAGACTGTTTCATTAATTTTTCATGTTGATGACATTGTGAGAGCTAATATTTATTCATGCGTTGTGGCAACAACGAGTAACATTGGAGGGAGTTCAGGCATGTGACTATTATAGTTGGTGTGGCGTGGTCTGAATGAATCTAAGTCAATCTGATGTCCAATGAAATATAAATATGTCATATGTGCATACATGTTTTTGTTGGCAGGCTCAGGTCGTATGCTACCACACAATCACTGCGTGGTGGTATTTCCTGTGTCTTCTTCCCTCGTTGTTATTCTGTGGTCGTGCACACAGAATAACAAAACCCACCCACAGACTGAACCACCCTGGGTCTGCACTGGCAGATAAAAGCTTCCTCCATGGTCATACACAGAATACACACCCATACGTGTAAGTACAGTAACATGCAGAATCTGTTTCCCGTTTGTGTGTTTCTGGGCCATACAGTTCAGTTGCCTCACAGCTTTCCATCACTTCCCAGGAGGCTAAAGTGTACAGAAATAGTCACAGCCATAAAAAAGCCCACAAAGGGGGAACGCAAGCTCCTGCAGGGCAGCTCTGTTTCTGTGGCTCTCCAGGCTCTTTTGTGTTTCCTCTTTCATATTTCTTCAGTTTTTTGAAAGGCTCTTTCGACTGCACCAGGCAAAACACAAAGTGCCCCCCCCCCCCAGCCTCCATGGCCACCTTGGAAGGCTTTAAATGGATGGTATTTTTAGACATAAAGGTTTTTTGTGTTTGTCTGTCTGTACTTGGAGAAATATTTTAGTTCCCTTGGCAGTGTGAATGCTGTTACATCAATAGGAATATACTGTACATTAGAAACTCATGTGTTTCCTGAGTGATAAGTGCTTGTGCACAACGTTTATCGTTGTTTTTAGAAACCGCTATGATTGAAATGAACTGTCCTCCGGCACTGCAAACGGCCTCTTCTCTTTCGTGTTTACACAGCTCCCACTCCAGCTCCACTCCAGAATGATCTCCAATTATCCCCTCGCTAATTTACTTGTGCTTGCATGCTTAGCAAAGGGCCGCATTTTAGCCACTGAGCCTTTAGTGCCAAGAAGGGGTTGGGGGCGGGTGGTAGCCAAGACATCATGTATGCCAGCCAGCACTGAGTCCTGACGGAGACGGAGAGGCAAAAAAACAGGCAGGCAAAGACGCACGTTCTGGCACCGGCCCTTACCTTGTTAGCACAGGCTGTTGTATTTTCATCCTGAATGTTGCTGTGTCTGACTCTGACCTTCTTCATGAGAATTGATATTCAATCGGTGAGGCCAGCAACAGAGCCTGGATTAGGGAAATGGCTGCAATCATTTCTGTGAATTAAAAAAACTGAGAGTAAAGTGGATTAACTTTTTTTTTGCCCTTCATCCTTATTAGATAATATAGAAAATACACTTGTTAGACTGAGACACGTAGACAAGATTCTAGTCACAAACAACCCCTGCTTACTCCATATCAATTAAATAATAAGGTGTGAAATTAGCAAACACTCACATGCATTATCCAAGCTGAAAAACATACAGTTTCTATCCTACAAAGTCATAAGGAAAAAAATGGAAAAGAGATGTAAAATGAGTAACAAACACAGACAGATTATATCTGAATGTGAAGTGGAGGTGGACAGGCCTAACACACACACACAGAGAATAGTGTTACAGAAACAGAGGGATCAAGAGGATGAGGGGATGTCACAAAGAATATGAGTGTCAGCCCAGACCGTGACAACCTGACTATTGTGGTTTGCTTTAGCAGTTGTGACTCACGCCACTGAGTCACATTTCCACCACCTATAGGCAGAATTTACTGTGAATTTACAACTCTGGATTAGAGTCTGTGAGGCTGAATTGTATCTCTGATCAGCCGTGCTTGATCTTATACCTGAAAAAAATATTGCAAAGTTAAAATTGCAATCATAAATTATGAATATTTTTAATAAACAAATATCCAGGCCTTTGTAGACCTTTAAAAAGACACAGTTGTACTAAACATAATCACAAATGTGTCTTGTTTCTACACATAGATGAAATGATGCGGTTGCTTGTTGTTGGTCAGAGAAAAGTGAACTTCTACAGACACGTTCCATACAAATGAGTTCAGTTCAGCACTTTAACATCCAGATATTATATTGGCATTCAAAATTGCTGTTATAAGTAGTTGCATAACTAGTCAGTTCTGGTCTTTAACGCCACTATACAGTACTCATACATTGTAATTTGTACGTAGAATGCTTCAGCCCACATACTGTATTGTTTGTAGATGTCACATGTGGTATCATACCAAATGTTTCACATCAAATATTAGTCTCAGTAATTAGAATTCAGTGTTAATTAAATAGAAACAGCCCCTTCTCTCTTTACCTCCTAACTCCAAATCTCCTTTAAACAACAAAACGCTTTCAGATGTTTTCATGTCAAACAAAGCCCACAGCTCATTAGGCCTAACCTTTACACTGAATAGAGAAGGGGGTGGGATATTCTTCCTCCCTCTCTCTCTCTCTCTCTCTCTCTCTCTCTCTCTCTCTCCTCTCTTCTCTCTCTCTCTCTCTCCTCCTCTCTCTCCTCTCTCTCCTCTCTCTCCTCTCGACCCTCTCTCTCTCTTCTCTCTCTCTCCTCTCTCTCCGCTCTCCTCTCTCTCTCTCTCCTCTCTCTCTCGTCTCTCCTCCATCTCCTCTCTCTCTCTCTCTCTCTCTCTCTCTCTCTCTCTCTCTCTCCTCTCTCTCTATCTCTCTCTCTCTCTACCAACCCTCTCTTCTGGTACAATCCCCCTGTCTACCTGCACTGAGAAGCATGGTAGCGTAAAAGCTTAGTGATGGTAAACAAAGACACACGAGTGACATCCGCTCTAAATAAATCATATAAAAATCCACACAACCAGTCCATGAATGAAACCATCAATTGATTTTTCTCCACAATCCACAGCATTGACGTATTATCCCCTTCATAAAGTTGATATAGTTTTTCATTATAAAAAATATTGATGAGTAGCTCTAGACAGGTTGGATAACAGATATTTAAGGCTTGATTCTAATCGTGAGCACCCAAACTGAACACGCACACATTTATTTGCTGTACAGCTCTTTGGAGAAAAGTGCACATTGTGTGATGATGACTAGATGACTAAGGGACTAAAAAAACGCTTTCTTTTTAACCAAGGACACAGACAGCGACAGAAGAAAGAGTCTTAAAATCCCTGAATGTCTCAACAACTACTATTTTAGATGGGAGTCTGGCACATGCAGACTGATTATGATGTATAGCTAAACAAACACAGATCCAGACAGACAAATGTCTCCCTCTTTGTCTGTCTTTGTCTGTCTTTGTGTGAGATCAACCTTAACAACAGGCACTTTTCCGCTCACCTGGCAGGGGGAATATCAATCGATAGCGGCGCGACATCGCACTCCTGTCAAGAGAGAGCAGGAACACTCAGGCTCTTGCTTTGTCATCTGTCAACTTTGAGCCTGGCGAGAGATCAGGATATAGAATTGGATAATTAACTTTTATTCAACCTTCATTTTCGCAGAGGATGGTTCCTCAAAGGCTTTATGTGGTTGCCTGCAGCACTCAGTTACACACATTCTAGGATCTGACCAGCATAACCACTCTCCTCTAGTG
This sequence comes from Collichthys lucidus, assembly GCA_004119915.2. Classification (NCBI taxonomy): domain Eukaryota; kingdom Metazoa; phylum Chordata; class Actinopteri; family Sciaenidae; genus Collichthys; species Collichthys lucidus. The sequence goes on along the minus strand of CM014099.1, from coordinate 14,628,612 downwards.
CTGGTTACTACACATCTGAGGGTAAAAGTACTTTTCTCAAAGCTTTGTGACAGCAGCACTGGATTCATTCAACTTCCCAACTCAGATTTCTTTGCTTATTTTAGGATTAAAGCCAGAAATCTGTTGGTCCAAAGCCCATTTCTCCAACCTTCCGGCTAACACACCGTTCGCATAACATGATTCAAACAAATTACATCGACACATGAGCGGATCACTTGAAAAGTGTGCTTACAGCACATTGATCCCAGGATTGGTACATACTATATAAAACAGAGGGACGTTTATTAGGACAAAGATCTTTTTTGGCTTGCGAAGGAGCTGATGCTGTGATGTTCTGCTCGCAGTCCAATGCATTATAATTAAGTTGGCCACTCAGCAACGCTCATCAATGAGAAAAGGGCAGACTTTTTTTTTTTTTGCACTGAAATGTGACTTACAGAAAGGACACTAGTGTCTAGACTTCTTAATATTTATATAAAATGAAATATTGAATTTACTTACATGGTCATTGATGCAGACAAACAGCTTTTCGCTACTAATGACATACTGATTGCAAAGATTCTATTTACGGATCAAGGGATTACACTATATCTTTACTTGATATGGGCATGACTTAAACCAGATGTGAGAGGTTGAGAGGATGTCGTTAATTTAAGTCTGAAATTCATAAGGGTTGATCAGACGTTATCACGCTTATTAGAAAACTATAACTGAGATTGGTCCCAGGGTGCCTGGAGCTAAACGTAGCAAGAGAACCCCCTCTGTACTGCATCTGCTGTCTGCAAACTGACCTCTGTCAACCTTGGAGGTGGCGTCCAGTCTCGCTGTGTCGACTAAGACTAATCACTGCCAGCATTTTCTGCTGGATCCGACACATCTAGCGTTTTTCCAAAATAATTCTTGTCTCATTTGTGATCTGGTGCACAAAAGGTCCATCAAATTCAGTGCTCCAAATCACCTTTTTTAAGAAGCTGCCATATCATTAGGCCTTTATCTAGTTTCATATAGACACATTGCCAGGCAGCAAATCCTGATGCTAATAGGCACGTTCTTACCTTTGGACAGAGCCAAGCAAGCTGTTTGCCCCTGTTTTCAGAAGTTAGCAGAGCAGGACGATATAGAGTACCACTGTATGTTCAAGTGACATCAAGTAAATTCTCATTCTTTACTGTAACGTTTTAAGGTCAGTCTTGGCAGTCATCGTGAGCTGCAGCTTTTCCTGACTTCCGGCAATTGATTAGCAGATTTACAGGGTGATAATGTTAAGCTTGTTGGCAGGAGCTGGTGTTGAGTCACCTCGAATGACCATTAAGCTCTTTCACTCTACCGCTTCACTCTGTCTCTCATCCATCACGCTTCTTTCCTTCTGCCTTTGGTTTCATACTATTTTTTGTTCCCCTTTTTTCACACATTTCCTCTACCTGTCTTTTTCCTCATCCCAGCATCTGTCTTTATCCATCTGTACCACCCTCCTATAGATCCTCTTGTTCTGCAAGCTCACTGCCAGACTCTGTCTATATTTAGATGGGTAAAACCCTCGTTAGATCCCTCGTCTTAATCAAAGAGATGCACCGACCTTCACAACACTCCAACTCCCGGTTGGAAACAATATGGGTACAGCTACGCCCATGTTGTCTCACTATCTGGTTGCCGTCTGCGTTTTTTTTAAGTTAGTCTTCTTTCTGTGTCCTTGGAGGAAGTTGAAACTGATGAAAAGTTGGAGATGAAAGAGAGATGGAAACACTCACGCTCAATCTGTCCTTATTCATTCATGTATGATCTTGTATTTGTTTGAGAAATGTTATGTGGGAAGCGAGAGCAAGTTGTTATTCCCTTCAAAGGTATTCGGTGCCTTTTAATCCGAGTATATATCGATGTCATCTACAGCGTCACAAACTAATCCGTGTGGGCGTTGGTGTGTGTCGACTTGTTGGTATCCGTGTACGCGTGATGCTCGAAAGCGTCCTTGTAAGATGGTGATGCAAGCGACTCCTCTGCTTTTATGAATCATCTATGCTGCTGTTTGCAGAGCTCATCTCGGCAGACAGACGGAAATACACAGGCATATCACATTTATTTGAAATCTTGCAGTAGGAAAGATTGTTATATAAAAATACACCTGTCATTTTAGTGTTAATTACAAGGCAAGGCTCCAAGAGAGGAAAAGTAGCAATCCCTGTGGATTCACTATATAAATTACATTTGTGATGGGTGTGGTAGCACCGGTGAGAAATCTTCTTGATGGCAAAAGAAGACGATTCTTTGAAGAAAACTAACTAATGACTATTGTCATTATCAATTTATCTGCTCATTAATTTCAGCACACTAGCAACGAGGCTTTATAGATAGAAATGTCAGTATGTCAGTCTGTCGGGAGGTCGTCGATCCACCCTTTTTTCTAGATGCTGATGCCAGCTGCCAAATCTCCTTTATTTAGTTTTGAATTAAGCCACGATGACTGGATGGCCTTTTAGATGATTACTGTAAGACATGTCAGGAGGAAATACATCGGAGATGGCCACTTAACGGTAGTGAGTTAGATTAACATGTCTGGTTTAACTGGGAGGTTATTTCAAATGAAAAGCGGTGATTTCGTTCTGCGCTGTAGCTATAAAAAACCTCATTGACCAGTGTTTTTAGAGGGGTGGCATTAAAAGCTTTAAGTGTGCCTGTTGTGATTTGTTGATAACGTCTGTGATGACTGGCTCTGAAGTGGCTGAGGATGAACGTCTGTCTGGCTGGCTGGAGTGTTGTTTCAGCTTTTCGTATCGGCGGCCATCTCTCCGGCTCTCAGTGCCTGTTCTCTCTGGTTTAACTGATGGAGACGTCAAGCTGGAGAGACTCCCATCTCCAAGCACTCCGAGCAGGGACGGATGGGGATGGGTCATGTTGATAGCGCACACACGCAAATGCACTCGCATCTGCACTGTGTCCATCATCGTGTCTGAGGATTAACTGGATTTCTGTCGAGTTAGGAATGTACTCGCTAACATCAGCAGGCCTTCGTGATGGAAGGAGCACTGACGTGTACTGCCTCCTCCCATGTGTCTTTCCTCTCTCTTAGCAGATATCAGAATCTTCTCTTTCGTTACCGCTTCTCTCATCTTTGTTAGTCACAGTTTTATACACTAAAATATTTGCCCTGTCAACACTTTTTTGCTGCCTTTTTATAGTCAAGCGCATGCCACTGAGATGTGTCAGTCCTTCTAAAGTGTACTGTTTAGGCATGGACTGAAACACGGAGCTCAGTCTTATTTACTATCCTCCCTGTGTCTCCCTTTTTCTTTGTGTCGCTCGGTGTTTGTAGAGAGTTGGCCTGTCTGATGCATGGCTTAATATGCAGGCTGCAATCTTCTCTGATTCCTGAATTTAGCATAAACCCTCCTGTTAAGTCAAGCGAACGCATTCACAAGAGGGGTGTCACAGAGGAAAGTTAGAGCACTTGGTGCTTCAGAGTGGAGGATGGTTGAAAACATGCTGACTATTGCCTCCTGTGAGTGTCAGTGTGTTTGTGTTTTTGCATATGGGGTGTGAGGTAGAAGAGTGTTTGTGTGTGTTTGGTTTCCCTTGTGGTCCGGTATCCCCACATTGGATAGGTGGGTGTTGCTTTTGCACTGATTATAGCTACAGTAGTTATTTCCTGAAGTCCCAACATGTGGACGTTTATCATCACTTTAATTTCAACTTAAAGCCAAAGCCATACTGGACACTAAACTCCAATAATAGCTGCTGCTCTTGAAATATAGCCCCCAGCAGGGCTTTCAGCGTAGGTATGTTCCTCTAGAGCCCTGCGTTTAAGTGAATACCTGGAAGTATATGAGTATAATAAAATAACCATGACAGGACAGATTTAGCAGAGCTCTGAGATGACAGATAAACAGCTGTGTGTTTGTTTTCTTGTTCCACTGCAAGTGGCAACGCCATTAAGATTTGAGAAAAGGCCACGTCCCAGGTGATTTTAAGGAGGAACTTGCAGTCGATTAATGTACTGAAAGAATAAACAGCACTGGAAACATTCTTTACTGACTCACACAATCGTCATACAGAATCTGCTTGTTTGTTTTTTTTCAGTCTTGAACAATTGTAATCGAAGATTTTAGGATATGTGCAGATTCTACTGTCATGTTTTAGCATATGCACACCATAAAAACACAAACATGCATTCAAACACATGCTTTCTGTTCAGTCTGCTACATGAAATGTCTGCACAGGCCACCCAACTCCTTCTGACATGCCTTGTAAACCCCTGTCCCATTACCATGCATTATACATGGGCCGATCTCTTAGGTCCCATAAATGTAAAAGCTTCTCTTGAAATAGAAGAAGTTCCACTGGCCCCTTGTCCCAGTGACGTTTTAACTACATAGATGCATGTTGTGTCATGTAACTGTGCCAGTATTAGAGAATACATTTCAAACCAGAACCTTCACAATATTATAAAGTTTAAAATTTCTTATTAATTACTGATAATTTCATCTCATCTTTGTCTTACAGAAAGAATGGCTTTGCCTCAACTGTCAGACCCAAAGAGCCATGTCAGGCCAGCTGGGAGACATGCCACCTCCAGCCATGGCTTCCCCAAAGAAGCAACCACCCTACTCCTGATCCCTCTTCTACCCCTGCCCCTGCTGCTGTAGATAGCAAACCTGTAGTAGAAGCAGTAGACCCAACCCCACCAGACCTGAAGCCAAGGTAGTACCCGTAACCATCCCCACACCTTCACCTGATCATGATGAACCTCTTTCTGTTAGTGCCACTCTCCTGATTGTACTCCTCAGAAAATACAACAGTCAAAAGAACAAGAACAACCATTAGCAGTGAACCTGTAATTCATCCTGAACAAGAAGCTCCGATTTCAGATAGTGTAGCTGAGAGTATTCCTGCAATCCCAGCAGTTGAGCAACAGCAGAACAGCTTTGGGAAAATAGCAGAGGACCATCCTCATCCCGAGACTAAGCCTGATTCTGATGTTGTTCAACAAATACGAAGCGCACCTGTCGTGAAATCTGTAGTAGCTCTGCGGATGCGACCGAGGACCTTTCTCTCTCTGCAAAAAGTGAGACACAAAATCTATTGACTGATACAGGTTTAGGCAAGACAACAGCCACTACTGAGGTAGAAACAGAGCCAAATCCCAAGATTACTCAGAGTGAGGTTGCAGATAATGAGAAATTGGAGCCCACTTCAGAAAAGCCTCCAGAAGTGACAATGAATTTAGATGAGCCAAAGCCTGGCTTGATCACAGAAGCAGTCTCACAGGAAGTTCCTCTCCTGTTTGATCCAAAGCCAGATTCCACAGATACAAATGTAAAAGTGGAGAAAACAACAGAGGTAGAACTTTGTAAGTCAAGTGAGGAAACACAAATAGATGAACCCCAAGCTACTGGAAGTTCTCCAGTAGTGTCAGAGAACAAACATCTTTCTTCAGCTTCAGAGGAGGAAAGTCAAGCTAATAAAGTGAAAAATGAACCTATAGAAAAAGAGCCTACTCCACCTGCTGTTGAAAAAGACCCTGTTGAGAAAAGCCTTGTTGAGACAGTATCATCATCAGTGAAATCAGCGGAGAAAGAAAAGCCAATGGTCGAAGCAGCGGTTACATCTGAAGAAAAGGTCAAAGTCAAGAGTCGATGCAAAGTGCAGATACGGTGTTATCCTCAGGTGTCATCAGTGAGGCAGAAGTCAGAGATGAAGCCTGTGAGGAGAATAAGACAGAAGCTGGTTCACAAAGACAAACAGTATTACTGAAGATCAACATGAAAGAGAGAGAAGATGCTAGCTTTGACAGGCAGTGATGAAAAACAGATCGACAAAGTCACAGAGCAAGTGTTAATCAAAGAGAAGGAACAAAAAGAGGCTGAGTTGCAACCTGCTGCTGGAAACATCCAGGAACCTATTTCAGTATCAGAGACGAACTGTGACAAAGTTGCACCGTAGAGTTTGATGTAGTAAAGAACACTTATCAAAGAAGGATGAAGTTTAGTGACAGCTTTTGAACCTGGGGATGTGTCTGTATCAGTAGATCCAGTCCCTGTAGCAGAACCTGAAATTCCAGTCTCTGTAGTTAGTAGGAGAAAAGCCCAAACGTGGACGAGACAAAGGTTCAACCTCTGGGAAAGCCCAGTCTTGAAGATGCAGTAACTGAGGTGAACATAGTATTAGTAAAGCACAAGTGATGGTAGATTATATGATTATCACACTTTCTGTGTTATGTATGTTCCTATAGATAGGGTCATTTAACTCAAAAATTACAGTTTAGATTAACTTTTTTATTTAAATACTGATAAAAACATTAATTGTGTTTTGTTTCAAACCAACAGGTGAAAACAGTGGAGACCCTGAAAGAGCTGGAGAGAAAGAAATGACCGCCAAGGAGGGAAGTCCCACCAGCCCATCAGACCTAGCAAAGCTGGAAAGCACCGTCCTTCCTATTCTTGAGGCTCAGGCAAGCACGCAACCAAAAGATGAGGAGAAACTAACAGACACTCTAAAGACTAGACGTAAATTAGAGGTGCTTCCTCTCTCACCTGACTCGCCAAGCTCAGAGGATGACAGGGAACTTTCTGAGAAGAATACCAAAGTTACCACAAAGAAAAAGCTTCTTGTGCCCATGGATGTCAGAGCAGATTCCCTGGATGATAGCAGTGAAAGCTTTGGAAAAGAAAGCCCAATGTCAGGAGATGATGAGGAATTTATCCGAAAACAGATAATGGAAATGAGCGAGAATGAGGACGCTTCCCGTCTGATGAGGAAAATCTAATTCGAAGAAAGATCAGAGAGGAAGAGAAGAAAAAATGGAACAGACAAAAACAGATTCTGTAGAGAGGAGCTCATCAGGAAAAGCCAGGCGACTTATCAAGAGAAGCACGATAAGTCCTGATGATGATGAAGAAAAGCAACTCCGGAGCTCATTGGATAAACCTGATATAGACAAAGAGGAGGTACAAGAACTAAAGGAAGAGGAGGGTCAGACTGGTACTGCAGTTCGCAAATTCCAAACCATGGAGCTGAATGCAACTAGCAGCCCTATGCGTATACCTAATGATGATGGAGAAATGGAAAGCCTTACCGACTCTCCGGATGATCGTTCTAGAGGTGATGGGTCATCCAGTCTACATGCATCCAGCTTCACTCCTGGGACATCCCCAACATCTCTCTCATCACTGGATGAAGACAGTGACAGTAGTCCTGGCCAAATCCGTTCTGGTGAAGGAAAGCAACACAGAAAGCAAAACACAGACAGCCTGGTCAAATGTTGCCAACTATTGAAGACTCTTCTGAGGAAGAAGAGTTACGGGAAGAAGAGGAACTCCTTAGGGAGCAAGAAAAACAGAAGGGCTCGGGAAAAAATCCAAGAAAGATAAAGAAGAGATTCGAGCCCAAAGGAGGCGAGAGCGTCCAAAGACACCACCAAGCAACCTGTCCCCCATTGAAGATGCCTCGCCAACTGAGGAACTGAGGCAAGAGGCTGAAATGGAGGAGATCAGACGATCATCCTGCTCTGATTTCTCTCCCAGTATTGAATCAGATCCCGAAGGGTTTGAAATCCATGCCTCAAAGATTGCAGCAGTTCAAAAAACATACCAACTCCCCATATCAGTATCTCTTCATTCCCCAACGGATGATCAAAATACTGATAAACAGAAAAAAACTCTCAAATCTGCTGATGAGGCTTATGAGGAAATCATGCTGAGGGCCACTCTCCAACGGTTGACAAAGGTGAGATCCAACCAGGAAAAGAGTCCCTTTATGGAGGATGCATTGAAGACTATGCCTATGCATCTCTTATTGACAATACAACACCTGGTGTGGGGGATCAGGAGAAGATTGTTGTTCCTGCTCAACCCAAAAAACTGAGATCACCA